>CM035806.1:80191660-80218016 GCA_020466095.1 Chlorops oryzae
TAATAACATATGTATCGTTAAAACTTCCCATCGTTCAGCGCGGATCTACGTTTCATTTTATACCCATGGTTTCTTGGGAAAAAATGCTAAGAATTGTCTGAAGTTTCATTTCCGAGGGTACGATTTCTTAGTTTTTTTTTACCCATACAAATCGACCCGGACTAATACATATATTTTTCGATTAATAAAAACAATTGAGTTTTGCGAAAAACCTTGCTGCGAATTATATTTACTAACATTTATGCAACGAAAACGTAGGCATATGCAATAGGGGGGAAGAACCCACCTTCATAACAGCTAACCGGAGAGAAGTGCTAGACATCACACTGACATCTCTTCTGGACGAAAATTTTGTTACTGACTGGAAGGTGCTGGAGGAACACTCCTTCTCCGACCATCGATATATACAGTTCACTGTGAATGCTGGAACGCAGCAGGTCAAGGTTCTGTCGTACAGGAACAACCGCAACATGAACTGGAAAACTTTTAGCGAGACTATTGGGCCTTTTCTGATAGACACTCCGCGAACACCTACTAACTCAGAAGAATTAGAGTGTATGACAGATAGTCTAACTACCGCGTACAGGGAAGCTCACAATGTGGCCTGCCCTATAATCAAACGCTGTGGGAAATCTAAGCCGCACTGGTGGAATGAAGACATCGAATGCCTCAGAGCATCGTGCAGAAGGTTGTTTAATAGGGCCAAGAGCTCGAATGAAGCAGAGGACTGGCAGGTTTACAGGGCTAGCCTTAGCATATATAAGACTGAGATTAGGAAATCTAAAAGGACTTCATGGAGGGCTTTCTGCGAATCAGTGGAAAGCAGTTCAGAAGCTACAAGATTTCGTAAAATTCTGTCAAAAAGAGCTCCTGCGATTGGTTATATTAAGACTGATAATGGCGGGTGGGCTACAAGTAGCGAGGAATCCCTCGAGTTTTTGATGGATAAGCACTTTCCTCCAGCTCAGGAGCAAGGGACTAGTCTGATCCCATCGAACCTGGCGGAGGATAGCTTGCTGCTGTCGGATATAGTCAATGAAAACAGGATTATATGGGCTGTAAGATCCTTTCAGCCATATAAATCACCTGGCCTAGACGGTATTTTCCCTGCACAGCTACAGAAAACGCTCAGTACGGCGCTTAAGTGGCTCCAGACCATCTTCACTGCCTGTGTCCGCCTGGGACACATCCCTAGGGGCTGGAAGATGACTAGGGTTGTTTTCATTCCCAAAGCGGGACAAAGATCACACACCTCACCTAAGGACTTTCGTCCCATTAGTCTCTCCTCCTTTCTCCTGAAAACCCTGGAGAGACTTCTTGAGATATATATTAGGAACAAAGTTCCCAAAAGTAGGCTATCCAACTCCCAGCATGCATATACGAGGGGGAAGTCGGTGGATACGGCTCTTTACTGCTTGATAAATCAAGTGGAGGGCTCCTTGACTCACAAGGAGTTCTTACTGGGAGCCTTCCTAGACATTGAGGGAGCCTTTAATTACGTACATGCGGAGGCCATCACAAGTTCTCTTGTTAGTCTGGGCATACCGGGCAGATTGGTCGAGATGATTCACGAACTGCTTACGGACAGAACTGTCGTAGCGGAATGGGGAAGCTCGGCAAGGCCGCGAAGGGTCAGAAGAGGAACTCCCCAAGGGGGAGTATTATCACCTCTTCTGTGGCTCATCGTAATGAATGGCCTCCTAGAAAGGCTTGATTCATATGGATGCCGCACGGTTGCCTATGCAGACGATGTGGCGCTATTGGTAAGAGGAAAGCATTTAGACACCCTGAGTAGTCTAATGCACTCCTATCTAAAAATCGTGACAACCTGGGCCAGGGACTGTGGGCTTGCTGTTAATCCAAGCAAGACTGAACTGGTTCTTTTCACAAGGAAGCACAAAATTCCGCATTTCCGGGCACCATCTCTGGATGGTGTCCCCTTAACCGTCACAGACAACGTGAGATATTTGGGTCTTCTAGTCGATAGGAAACTAAACTGGGGGCCGGCGATTGAAGAGCGCATTAGGAAGGCTGAGGTAGCGCTCTACTGTTGCAAACAGGCCATTGGTAGGCGATGGGGGCTGTCCCCCAAAGCTGTGTACTGGATCTTCACTGTGGTGGCCAGACCCATACTTCTGTATGGCTGTGCTGTCTGGTGGCCTGCGTTGAAGAAGACCTCGATTTGCAAAAAACTAGACAAGGTCCAACGTTTAGCTCTCGTGGGTATCACGGGAGCACTTGGATCTACTCCCACGCTCGCCTTAAGTGCGATGCTCAATATTATACCCCCCGACATAGCGGCGAAGAGAGTGGCTTTGACCACTGCTTTGCGTTTGAGGGAAGTTGATGTAAGAAGTAGAACTTCGAACCTACCAATGCCCGTTCTTTTGGGCGACATACCGGAGACTACGGACTACTGTGTACCAACGGTTAGTCTGGAAAAGCCCTTCCGGAATTCTATACCCTTGAGGGAGGGCTGGAAGGGGGGGTCCGTTCGGGATGGGGATCGTCTGACCTTCTTTACAGATGGTTCTAAAATGGAAGGTAGGGTTGGAGGAGGTGTTTTCTGTAAAATGCTCAATGTGAGTCTTAGTTTTAGACTCCCTGATCACTGTAGCGTCTTTCAGGCAGAGATAGCCGCAATCAGCGAAGCAGTTAGATGGCTGCGTCGGAACGTGATAACTCACACAAGAGTTAGTATTTTTACTGATAGTCAGGCAGCAATTAAATCACTCGACTCCTTTGTGGTCAATTCAAAATCGGTCAATAAGTGTCTGTCCCTTCTGTCTGAGATGGGAAAGTACTTCCAAATAGAGATCGTATGGGTACCTGGACATAGCGATATTCCTGGGAACTGTACAGCTGATGAGCTGGCCAGACACGGCACCACTCTGACGGCTCCACGAACAGGCGAGCAAACAGAGGTTCCTCTTGCTACCTGTCGCCTTCTCATTGAGGAATGGGCCAACAGGTCCTTTCAAGAGAGATGGGAAAGCGGGGGTTTTTGCGAGAAAGCTAGACTAACTTGGC
This sequence comes from Chlorops oryzae, assembly GCA_020466095.1. Classification (NCBI taxonomy): domain Eukaryota; kingdom Metazoa; phylum Arthropoda; class Insecta; order Diptera; family Chloropidae; genus Chlorops; species Chlorops oryzae. Next base: position 80,194,691 of record CM035806.1, read on the forward strand.
CACGCATAGGGCATAAACGGACTGAGGAATTACTCAGGATGTCAAAAACGCGTCTTTCGGTGACAGTCGGACTGTTGACCGGTCACTGCCTCATAGGTCCCCATGCCAGAAGGCTACGGGCACCTGCCTTCGATTTTTGCAGGAGTTGTCAGGATGAGGAGGAGGAGGAAACTCCTCAGCACCTTCTCCTGCACTGCCCAGCCTTTGCTAAACTGAGATTTAAAACCTTGGGATATTACTTCTTTCACTCCCTATCGGAACTCGGGGAACTTAACCCTGCGAGGATAGCAAGCTTTATTGAGCGAACAAAATGGTTTGTTAAATAGGTGTCCTGAATCCGTGGGTATCACAATGGACCTTCCTTGGTCTAAGTGCGCCACCTTCCTGGTGGGCGGCCCCTACAACCTAACCTAACCTTACATTTATAAATACCATAATGAACTTCGTTCTTATCTGGTGTCCTATGACACAACTCAACTTGTTTTTGTCCTACCCTGTCCACATAACTTTTTGATCAAGCTTTTTCAGCAAAAATACTAAATTCTATATACAATCAAATTCGTAGTAGTAGTCAAAAATGTATGTCAATTTATTACAAAATGAAAACATTCGTGCACATTAAGCAAAAGTATATCGTAATATATTTATTAAAGCTTCAATTATAACTTTTAAAGCTATATAAAAACCCGAGCCGACGCCGTGATTCTTTGATAATTTTCTTGCAAGTGGCATCATTGTGCCACTTTGTGTCCACCCGTATTGTTGTTGGTAGCTTTCTGGTGAATTTCTCGAATTTGTTGAATTTCCTATTCCTGCCTAAGGTTTTTATTGGTAGCTTTTTGGTGAATATCCCCAATTTGTTGAATTTCCTATGCCTGCCTAATGGTGTATATCCCCATCGCGGCAGAGGCTTTTCGACGTCGACAGTTAGACCTACAGTCCTACATGCTCGAAAGTGTGCGCAGGACGACGAAGTAATTTGAAGAATGCGCGAATAAGAAATTCATTCCTTAAATACGCATGCCCATTTTGCTTGAAACTTGGCAGCGTAGCTAAATGAAGGAAAGAATTTTGAGTGTGAGCGAATATGGAATTCATTCATAAATTTCACCTGACCGTTTGAATTTGTCGAAATTTGGCAACGTCGAAAAATAGCAACAGAAAATATTCGCTTTTCTACTTACTCTCGTAAGAATTGAATGCCTATGGCTATTTTTAGATACCTCTTCAATTTTCGCATATTCGTACAGGGAAAAGCCAAAAAATTGAATGCCCGCAGTTCTTAGAAATTAGTGAATAAAAAATGCAAGGTGTGATTCTTAATGGGGTTCTATTGTATATTTTGCTATTACTGATTTATGATATTGGAGCGTCTCAATAAAATAAACGGAAATATGAAATTTTTGGTTGAAGTGAAATTTCATGGCTAATGAATTTCAATATACATACTAGTGATGTAACGAATGTCAAATTTTAGCATTCGCGAATGCGAATGCGAATGCCTACTCATATTCGCGAATGCGAATGCGAATATTCAGTTTTTGAATCTATATCTCAAATTTGGCACACATCACCAAATCAATTCATTTATTTATATAGCGCACCAACTATGGAAAAAATAATTCATTCATAAGTAAAAGAAATTACACATTTCGATGTTAAATTTCAAAGTGTTAAAAAAAAACAGTCACATGACAACAACAAAACTACTCCGACGATTTCGTGCAAGCATAACGCCCCTGCGCAATACGCAATGTTATTGTCGTTTTTCGTTTAGCAGCCCTCAGACGGTCGTTCTTGTATGAAAATTTATGTGAAGGAACTTAAAGGCATTCCAAATGCGTTTAATTCACGGATCGGCAAAATTGAAAATGCAAGTGTGTGTGAGAGAGCAGAGCGGCTACTAAAAATAGCCGAAAATAAACAAAAAATGCTGAAACTAGCTAAAAATAAAAGCTATAAATAGCATAAAAGAGCTGAAATTGACGGAATAGCTACCAATTTCAGAAGTATGGGGTTCTTTTTCCTATAGCAAGACACTATTTATGCACCCCACCAACGAGTGTTCCCAGCAAGCGAATTTTTAGTGGCGCTGGACTTATTTATACACCACATCGTAACAGACTCGAAGGAGAAAAGGCCTCAAAACTCTTATTTTTAAAATTTAATATTCCTTTATTAAAGTTCAACTATTGATTTTTTTTTTAATTTAATTTGTTTTAGAAAGTTTTAATGTTAATTTGTTAAAAATAAGTTTAAGAGGAGTGTGTATTTTTTGTTTTATGTTTTGAGTTTCATAAAAAAATCTTAAAAAAAAAAAAATTAAGCAAGAAAATAAGATATATTTAATAAAATTAAATTTTTTATAAGTTCAACAGAGGAATGTTTGTTATATTGTGTTAAGACAAGAATATCCATATAACTTACTCGTATATCCGTCGTTTTATACCTATAGGAAAACATTTCTTATATGCGGATTTTTATATATTAAAAGACAGAAACTTTTTGACAACATGGACTTTCTTATATACACCGAGAGAAAAAGGTAGTTATATTAACTGAAAAAGCAGGTTAAAATAACCGAGTTCACCGTTAATTCTTAGCTTATGTGTAGTAGCGGTCAATTCAACAGTACAAACACAGTCAATAAGGATATAACTACCTGGTGGTTGATATAACTGTCTCGCGCTTAAATCAACTGTCACCAGCGACTAGGAAAAAAAAATTTATTTTTTGCTTTGACTTTTTTTTACCTTCTTTTATTAATATTTTTTTTTTTAATTAAATTATTATATATTTTCTTTATTTATTTGTTTCTTTTTAAATCTTTTTCTCTTTCATCTCTTTAAATTTTCTCGCCTCGGCCGAGCCTTGAACCGCAGACCACCACTTCGCTGGGCGAACGTCTTAACCATTACGTTAAACGAACGAATTTAATTTGTTGGTCAAAACGCTCACTTGAGCTTATGGTTGCAAAATTTTTTGCTTGAAAATGAACCATTAAAAAAAATTAAATAAATTAAAATCTTAAAAATTTAGGAGAAAATTTTTGCCTTAAAAAACAACTACACTCTGAACAAAAAAATAACTGTAATTAAAAAAAAAAAATCCAGAAAAACTCCCGCCGCCAGCAGGGATAGAACCTCGAATCTCACGACGGTCAACTCACAGCTTAAACAACTGAGCTATTGAAAACTCCGGAGACGGTTGATCAGAATGCGAACTTATACGTCTAAGTGAACGAAAGCGAATTTGAACATAAAAAGTGACTATTTTTCAACTGTTGATTTGACTTCCTTTTCCAGTGCATTTAACGGGGAATACAGTTAATTTGACCACTCTTACTTTAACTGTTCTAAGTGGTTGATTTAACAGTTCTTATTTCTCTCGGTGTACGTTTCATACTAAAATGGTTTTTTTAAGTGCAATATCTGTGTAACGGTAGCACATAAAAAATTCTTTAAATGTTAAAATATTGGCTTTTAAATTTAAATTTAAAAAATCGATTAAAGTTTACATTTTTGGTCAATTTTCTGCTAATTATATATTCGCAAAATATTCGCAACATTTTGCGAATGCGAATGTGAAAAAACATGCGAATATTCGCGAATGCGAATGCGAATATTCGTTACATCACTAATACATACTTACATTATTTTCACACCCAAAGAAATAATTCGTTTAGGTTCAGTTTCTTTTAAACGAAATGCGTTTGGATATTTTCTAAACGACCTTTTTATTTTGGAAATCATTAAAAAGTTTGAAATGAATGCAATTTTCCATTTGCATTAAACTGATATTTTTAAAACTTGCTTCGATACAATCGATGTTTCATTTGGGTCAAACGACTATTTTCTTTTGAAATTACCCGAATTACCCGACCAAATAATTTTTCGCCTTTGAATGTACTAAAATGAATTTAAATTAGACATGTAACTTCCTCAAGTGTTGTAAGGCATGATGTGGCATATTGCATAAGGTGCACGACTTGGAATGCGAGGGTCTCGGGTTCGAGCCCTGTCGGATCGTAGAAAGTATTTAGTTTTTTTTTTTTTTTATAGCAAACGAATGACTTAATTACAACCAACGAAAATTCCATATTTAGGGCCGACCATATATTTCGTCATCATACAGTGGGGCAGGAAGGGGGCTTAAAATGGTCAAAAATAGGCTGACTTAATATATGGACGGTCCGTCCCTTCCGAGAAACGAAAAAATTGCTTTCCTCATTTATATTTGCAAAACGCCTTTCAAATCGCTAGCTGACACACAGAAAACCAAAACTCACACCAATACAGATTCTCGGCTGCTTAAAAAAATCCAAACAAAGTCGAAAAAGCATATTGAAAATTCCATATTCCTTTTGCCCATTTCAATCAGCGAAGAACGGAAAACTTCAAAAGGACTAAAAACAAAACAAAATATGAAACTCATTCAGTTGCAAACGAACTGAAAATCAAACCTTTCTATGCAACCAAATCCGCTTCTCGAACTTGTTATATGTTCGGTAGCTAATAGCCACCGCACATTTAAGCGCTTAGTGAGCGCGAAAGAGACTTTGGAGGCTCTTCATATCTATACTCTTTGGTTCTACTATCAATGAAGTGGTTTGTCATTAGCTCAACAGCTGATTTCAATTTTACAAATAGAGATTTGACAGTTTGCGACGGAAAAATATTTCAAAATTCAAATTGAAAAATATGGATTTAAAACATATAATGGCATTAATCGCGCACGAAGAAAGCGTTATTTTGAACGTAATAGGGGCTTTAGAAAGTAATTCTCATCAAAAAGCAAAGAGAATAATTAATAGGAATCGCATTCTACTGTGGGCTCTTTGCTCCAATGCTTCTGTAAAAAGACCTCGCCGTGTATGGACTTTCGTAAGTACAACAAAAATAATAGTGAAATTTTAACCAAAATATACAATTGCTACTAGAAACGGTTCGGCTGTTTTTGGGAAAGGGACATTCCGCTCAATGATGACGCTTTTTTCAAAGAGAGTTTTAGGATGGACCGGAGATGCTTTGAAAAGTTGGTTGAGTCGCTTCCCAGTCTCGAAAAGAGGGACACCGTCTTTCGTCCATGCATTCCGTTAGCCAAAAGGATTGCAATTTCGTTGTACGCCCTCGGCTCTTCGTCTGAGTGCAGAACGATAGGGAGACTGTTTGGAGTTTCAAAAAGCATGGTGGGAAAAATTCTCAACGAGTTTTGTCTTGAAGTGTGGCATTCCCTGCGCTTTGAATTTCTTCCTCCACATTTTTTGACTCAAGAGAAAGTGGAAGAGTGCGTGAAAGGATTCAAGCGGATTGGATTTCCGCAGTGCTTCGGAGCGATGGGTAAAACATTTTTTTATTTATTATAATAATTGAAACCTGTAACGCAATACAATTTTAGATGGGTGTCACATCGAAATGAAACCTTCTAGTGAAGACGCAGTTGATTATTTCAACTATAAGGGATGGTACTCCACCGTACTATTTGCGTTGGTTGACTACAGGTAGAATTTTAAAATAGTTACATTTAATTTGTCTGAAAATTTTAAACATTGCAGGTATAGATTCTTATAAATAAATGTCGGCTGCCCTGGTCGTTGCCACGACTCTCAGATTTATGAGAGGTCAACACTCAAACGATGCGTGGAGTCAAGTGACCTTTTCAAAAACAACGCGAAGGATATTGGCGGTCAAATAGTTCCTGTTCTGATATTAGGCGATTTGGCTTTTCGACTTTCGGACGTGGTCATGAAGCCATATCCCTTTTCCACAGCTGCTGTAGAAGAAGAAAAATTCTTCAATTACAACTTATCGAAAGCAAGGAGAGTTGTCGAAAACGCCTTTGGACACGTTAAAGCGAGGTTTAGGAGGATCGGAAAGGGCTTGGATAACCACCCTTCTAATGTGAACGCCCTAATAAAGGCTTGTTGTGTTCTTCACAATTTTTTGAATTGTTGTAACAGCAACATTAATGAACACTGGCTAACAGAAATGGAGAAAACAAATCGAGTTCAACCCGAAACAAACCAACCAGATCCCAATACAAATGGCAGTGCACAACAAATTAGAAATGCTATTGCATCATATTTGAGTAAGTTTATTTTTTCAAGAAGTTCAACAGGTCTGCATGAAATTTTTTGTTTTCTTCAGAAATTTCTTTCAATATTTCAATCTTTGTAAGTTCCAATTTTTTTATTTCCTCATGCTCTTCGCTTGCTAAATCTACCGCTCTGCGAACCTCCAACACCATTTCATTATTTTGTTTCTTTTTTTTTGCAGGTCTTGCTGCTTCGGAGCTACCTGAGGGCTCATTGGATGACTCCGAAATGTGAAAGCTGCTCGATGTCCCCGGCCTGAAGTCCAAATCTTATTAAATATATATATATATATATATATAACATTTTTATTCCTATGTTAATAAAATGATTAAGCATAACAAACCTGTACTCTCCTCCATTACTGATTCGATATCGAACGCTTTGAAGCTACCCAAAATTTGATGAATTTTAGCGTAGTGGGGCCATTGAGATGGGCACCCGCCTGATGGCCCGATTTTCTTTTTCTCTTCACTAAATAACCACAATCCTTCATTTCAATTATAAAACGTGAATTCACACTAATTACCGATATTTGTGTGTGAGGTTTTGGAGCTTTACGCTAACTTCGTTCTTAGAAATTTTCCAGTTTTCGGAGCTAATTTGTTGTGCGATCTCTTCGTGAATGTGTGTGTTTTTCCTGTTACCACGGATATCGCTTATGCGCTCCTCCCACATACAAATTAGCGCTTCCTCCTGCTCCTGCGTCCAAATTATGCGGCGCTTCCTCTTCGCTTTTGAATTTTCATCTACAATAAAATAAAAACTTATTTATCACATTTTATCTACAAATAATAAAATTCTTACTGCTTTTAGCGCCATCCATTTCATTTGTAAGTCAGCTGCTTGTCAAAAGTAGAGTTGCAATTTTTCTTGCTAGAGATGGCGATATGCTCGATTAATGCAAAAAAACTTAATGCAACCATGCTCATTAAACCTAATTAAATGTTAATGTGCCATTATCGTTTCATTATCGGGTAGCATTTTGTATGGGTAATGGCAAGTTAATGGCTTCATTATCGCGGTAATGGGAAAATTCGCTAATGAGCCTAAGTGGAACCGTAGCATTAGTTACGCAGAAAGACCAGATAAATCTTGTCATACTTATTTCAAACTTCGTCTAGACACACAAGACACACAGAATTCCGACACTGAAATAGATGCAATTCTATCAGTTCGTTTTCAGCACATGTCCATAGATTGCAAAATGAATCAAACAATAACAAAATTCTTAAATAACGCTGCCAAAATATTACCAGAATTCAATGGTAAGGCAGAGAACCTTCATAGTTTTCTAGAGGCTCTGCAGCTCGTGGACCAAATAAAGGAAAACCACGTATCAGTTGCAGTAGCATTAATTAAATTTAAATTAAAGGGCATGGTACATCATCTTATTAGCGGTGAGTCTACTATCACAGGAATAATCAGAAAATTGAGAATCCCCATAAAAGGTCAATCATCCGAAACGCTATCAGCAAAACTATTAAACGTCAAGCAAAACAAAAGCACAAATGAAGTAGTACAAGAAATAGAAGAAATTACACGCAGAGAAAAAATATCACATACCCAATTATATTTTGCAGGGATTACATATGTAATTGGGTATGATGCAATTATATTTTCTTAATTGCGTCCAATTATATTTTTCATTGCCTCCAATTATATATGTAATTGTATCAAATGATAAAAAAAATAATTTCAATTACATATATAATTCCGTCCAATTAAATATATAATCGGCTGCAATGATGTATGTAATTGTATCGAATTATATACATAATTGCGTCTAATTAAATTTGTGATCCCCTGCAATTTAAAATACAGTCTATATAGCAATATAAAAAAGGTCCACCTGCCCCTTGGAGTGCCTAAGGGTTTTGAAAATTCAAACACCTTATATACGATCGAAATTATAAACCATTTGAGAAATATAAGAACAAAGTGTAAAATAAATACAATCATATATATAATTGCATCAACGCTTTAAATTGTAAAAGTAATCAGATGTAATTACATATGGGCATTTCCACCGAAAGGTCCACCTGCACAAAAAAACTAAAAGTTCTTGAAACCACTTTGTTTTACCATATTTTTATAAGGAAGCAATCATATTTAACTAATTTAAAAACACTTTACCTTTATTCATAACCCATTTCGAGATATTCGAATGCAAAGTCGAGCAAATGAAAATTTTCTTAATTAGAGATTTTACTGCATGTTTAGTTTTGATAAAATTTCATAAATGGAGACATTATGCATTGATTTTTGGCCTCATAATTCTTTCTAGGGGTACAAAGAATCAAAAAAGAATGCATAGGAAACTATGCAATCGAAAATAACGGTACATTTTTCATTTTCATTATTGCATTTTTCGATGTCCCGTGCGACATGAAAAAAAAAACACTTGTTATCATAGCATCGAAAGTAGTTGAAGTAGGCTCACCAAATTTTGATTCCAAACAGCGACTTAGTATACATGGAAAGGGAGCCGTCGATGGAGTCGGAGCAGTAATTAAAAGGAAAGTCTGGCAGATAACAAAATCTAAAAATGTTGTTATACAAACTGTTTCTGTTATTCCTGATAACACTTCCACTTAATTTTTTTTTATTATTGTATTAAATGGTATAAAACACCTCAATAAATACATTGAATTTTTCTTTTTTAATTTAAAAAAATTTTTCCTCATGTTATTTATGTATAATTTCGTAAAAAGAGCAACAAAAAAGCAAAAATATCACTCTGGAAAAAAATGTCCCGTGCGACATGTCCCATGCGACCGAGATTAAAACTAAATTTAAAAGAAAGTATAAATCGGATTTGAGTAAAATCAAAGCCAGTTTTAAGGGATATCTATGCCCCACATTCTAAAATTTATCTCATCAAAATATTGCCTCAGGTTTCGCTGAAATCGGCATTTGAATTGTTGTCCCCGAAAAAAACTTCTGTTTTTGTCCCGTGCGAATTCCTTGCTTTTCTACAATTATTTTGAAAACTGAAATCTGGCCAAAATCAACCTTGGCACCAATTATAGGGCTAATAAAGATCTATAAGTTAAGCCACTCGTCAAAATGAAAAACCCTTATATTTTGACTTTTTTCTAGTTTAAATGCGTACGATTGTCCAGTTCGACATGAATGGAAATGCCCATATGTATTCAGAACGCAATTACATATATGATAAATTTAAATGCAATTATATAAGTAATTGAGTAATTGAGTATTTTTCATTTTCTTATTATATTGTAATTGGCTCCAATTAATAATGCAATCGGGGCAAGGCTCCAATCACATATGTAATTGGTTCCAATTATATTTCGGGAACTTATTTCTCTCCGTGTACCAATCTTCTGCAAACGGCATACATCTCAGGGGAAATTCCTTCAGAGGCCGCAGGCAGTTTGGCAACAAAAACCGCTGTTGAATCATTGATAAAAAACACAACAACCGAGAGAACTAGAATTATAATAGAATCAGGTACTTTCACGACTGTAGAAGACGCAGTCACAAAATTTGTGACTACCTCAGATAGAAACACCACAGCTAATGTCCTGCTTACCACTAAGTCACATCGTGGATCTTTTAATAATAGACATCGTGGAAGATATAACAGTAATAACAGATATAACCAGAACAATAATTTTCGTGGCAGAGGCTCTAATAATAACACTTACAATCAAAACTACAACAATAGCCACCGTGGTAGACCTCAATATAATCGCAACAATTATAACAATAATTATAACAACAATTATAACAATAATCGTAACAGACCGTACCACAGGAGACCAACAACAACAACAACCATAACAACAATAAATAATAAAAACGTCTATACACTTAATTTACGTTTTAATAGCTATATAACTTTTGATACCGACTTCACTAAATTTCCAATAACACTTTTAATAGACACAGGAGCGGACATCTCACTCATAAAACATGACAGCTTATCAAATGACAACTTCATACGTCCAAATAACACTTGCAAAATTAAGGGAATAGGAGAAGGTTCACTTGAAACAATAGGTTCAATTTCAGGGCATTTATTCAAAAATGATTACAAATTTCAACACATATTTCAAGTAGTGAAAGAAAAATTTCCCATACCGTGCGATAGAATTTTAAGCCTTGACTTTATTACTAAATATAACTGCATATTGGATTATTCACAAGGAAATGGTCATTTCCAAATAAAAATGCAAAACAATACCTATGGAGCCTTCTATTTTAAAAAATTCCATATCCCTACCGGCAAGAGCAGAGATATTCCGCAAATTGGATGCAACAATCTTGAACGAGGACCTATTGATCCCAGCACAAGAGGTATAAACCAGAATTTTCGTAGTGAACTCAATCCTTTTTAAATCACATCCCTACAATAAAACAAGTAAGAAAGCTAAAGTCGGTCAAGCCCGACTTTGAAATACTCAGCGTCCCGACATTATGAGCGCACTATGTGTTGCTTCTCTATTTGTGGGCGTGGCAGTGGGAGGGCAAAATAAATTATTTCCCTGCACCTTTCATTCGCTTTGGTGAACCTAAGTTGCAAATTTGAAGCTTCTACGCCTTTTACTTCGGAAGTTACGAAAAATCTTCATTTGTGGGCGTGGCAGTGGGCGGGCCAATTAAAATTTTTTCCTACACCTTTCATTCGCCTTGGTGAACCTATGTTGCGAATTTGAAGCTTCTACGCCTTTTACTTCGCAAGTTACGAAAATTCTCCATTTGTGAGCGTGGCAGTGGGCGGGCTACATAAATTTTTGTTTCTACAGCTTTCATTTGCCTTGGTCAACCTATGTTGCGAGTTTGAAGCGTCTACGCATATTAATTCCGGAGTTACGAAAAATCTTCATTTGTGGGCGTGGCAGTGGACGGACCATATAAATTTTTTTCCTACACCTTTCATTCGCCTTGGTCAACCTTTGTTGCGAATTTGAAGCTTCTACGCCTTTTACTTCACAAGTTACGATAAGCCCTTATTGTGGGCTTATTTGCGGGCGTGGCTCACGGAGGGCGGCGTCTTTTTTTTTCCAGGATATGTCCCTTTTTGTAGTTTACCAGTACACCAAATATCAATGAAATGTGTTGAGTGGTTCGCTAGTTACAGGCATTTTACTGAAAACACATTATATTAATTTGTGGGCGTGGCAGTGGGCGGAGGTCTCCCATTTTTACTTAGGACCATACTCGGATCCCGATTTACCTGTGTGCCAAATTTCGAATTGATTTGTCGAGCCGTTTCGGAGGAGATCCGACCACGGACGGGCAAACAGATGGACAGACGGACGGACGGACAGACGGACGGACGGACGGACGGACAGACGGACAGACGGACAGACGGACATGTCTAAATCGATTCAGTTTTTGATCCTGATCATTTCTATATATATATATGTCTATATCTCCGGAGCTTAGCTCTCCCTGTTACAAGATTCGCACAAAACTAATATACCCCGCTTACGCTGGGTATAGAAATTAACACAACTAACAAAAATTTAAATTTACAAAATAAAACCATATCAGTAGAAAAATTAGACGACTACAATATCATTGACCCTAAAGAAATTCGTAATCATAACATTAATGATACAAGAAAACAATTAGTTTTAATTAAATTAAAACAAAATTTTACACAATTCATTCATGAGAAACTGACATATCTGTGTTAGGAATATAGCGATATTTTTTCTCTGGATAAACAAAAATTACGGGAATGACACTAACCCCTTATACATAAAAAATTATAGGATTCCGGAAACTCAAAGAGAGGAAATAAACAAACGTTGAAAAATTTAAAAATGATGAAATTTCTTTTCAATTTCTGAATATATAGTCCTTTGCTTTTGGTTCCTAAAAACTCATTACCAGGTGGAAAAGCGAAAAAAAGTTATGTGGACGGGGTAAGACTAAAAAAACAATTTCTATTGCTCGTTGATATTGAGTTTCCTTGATTAGTTCTATGTTTTTCAAGCTTTTAATATCATTTTATGAGTTCGGTAGATACATAATTTATATGTAATGAACTCCGAAATCTCCCAAAATTAAAAATAAAAGTGGCAATGCATTTCATCAGAGCAGAGCTAAATATTTCGCTGCCATAGCATGCTTCTCTTTTCCTCATGCTAAATGCCTATGTTGAAGCAGCGTAGCTCTAACACATTGCAGGGATTAGGAAGAAGAAGAGTTACACCTACACTCCTAAATGGTGGTCGTAGAGCATTGAATTTTTTTGAAAAAGTCTTGAAAATCCACCCACTGCCACGCCCACCTCCCATATAAGTGCACAAGTCAAAATTTTTACTTTTAAACCTAGGGACTTGAAATTCGGGACACTTCTTGATTGGGGCCGCTACGGCTACTTTGGGTTTAACTCCCATCGAAATTTGGAGATTTTACATATTTTTATTTCCTATCTAGCATTATATGGAATTTTCACATAAATTAAAGAATTTTATTTTTTTTTCAAAAGCTTAAACAGTGGTTGTCTCCATTCAAAAGAAGATTATACCCTCAACAGCTTTCGGCGAACGATATTAGCCTTCAAAATCATGGAAAATATCTCTTAAATGCATTCCGCTTTTCTAGAAAAGCATGCCAAGTTAAATAGTATTATAGAAAGAAATTGATATTAACCCTGCAAACACACTACCTGTTAATTACCAGGAGATTTAACTAATAGCGGTAACTATACTTTTTGGTAGTCAATATGAAAAAGATTCTATTAGCTCCTTAAGGGCTGTGTGAAAAAACTACCTCAAACAAATGTACGTGTAAGAATTAATCCTTTTCTTTCATATGAACACTCGCATATGTTTTGACATACAGTTGTCTTGCTTTTTCATGGTAGGCATACTGACTGTTTCACGAGTGAAATACCCAATACTATTAATAACAAAATTCGTTAGACATCACGTATATATCAGTAGTATTATCAGGCAGCCTTTTAGGTAGGTGTATGGAAACCCTCACGGAAGAACCCCTCAGGCATTACTTTGAAAAGAGGTATTACTATCTGGCAAGACTACCGGTAGAACATTTTAGGGCTAGCGTCAAAATTAAGTAATGCTGTGAAAATAGATAATATTCTGTAAAGAGCTGCAGGTCCAAAAAAAATTCTTTCGACTTAACAATTTTTTTTCAATAGTGATACTTCATATAGTCCAAAAACAAAAATTTTTAGCAAGTAGTCGGTATTATAGCATGAAAAAACTTCACTTTTGCATAACACAAAGCCGCTTACATCAGCCGTCTCTTTTACGCATACGTAATTTAAGAAAGGCTTTCATCCTACTCGCTCTCACTCATATCATACGCTAAACTTTTTATTTTATTTGTATTAGTGTTTATAAAATTTTTATACCCAGCGTAAGCGGGGTATATTAGTTTTGTGCGAATCTTGTAACAGGGAGAACTAAGCTCCGGAGATATAGACATATATATAAAGAAATGATCAGGATCAAAAACTGAATCGATTTAGACATGTCCGTCTGTCCGTCCGTCCGTCCGTCCGTCTGTCCGTCTGTCCGTCTGTCCGTGGTCGGATCTCCTCCGAAACGGCTGGACCAATCAAGTCGAAATTTGGCACACAGGTATATCGGGATCCGAGTATGATCCTAAGTAAAAATGGGAGACATCCGCCCACTGCCACGCCCACAAATGAATAAAATGTGTTTTCAGTAAATTGTTTGTATCTTGCGAACCACTCAACACATTCCATTGATATTTGGTGTACTGGTAAACTACGCATATCCTGGCAAAAAATGGACGCCGCCCTCCGTGAGCCACGCCCACAAATAAGCCCACAAATAAGGGCTTATCGTAACTTGTGAAGTTAAAGGCGTAAAAGGTTCAAATTCGCAACATAGGTTGACCAAGGCGAATAAAAGGTATAGGAAAAAAATTTATATGGCCCGCCCACTTCCACGCCCACAAATGGAGATTTTTCGTAACTTCCGAATTAATAGGCGTAGACGCTTCAAATTCGCAACATAGGTTGACCAAGGCAAACGAAAGGTGTAGGGAAAAAATTTAACTTGCCCGCCCGCTGCCACGCCCACAAATGAAGATATTTCGTAACTTCCGAAGTAAAAGGCGTAGAAGCTTCGAATTCGCAACATAGGTTCACCAAGGCGAATGAAAGTTGTAGGTAAAAATTTTATGTGGCTCGCCCACTGCCACGCCCAAAAATGAAGATTTTTCGTAACTTCCGAAGTAAAAGGCGTAGAAGCTTCAATTTCGCAACATAGGTTCACCAAGGCGAATGAAAGGTGTAGGTAAAAATTTTATGTGGCCCGCCCACTGCCACGCCCACAAATGAAGATTTTTCGTGACTTCCGAAGTAAAAGGCGTAGAAGCTTCAAATTCGCAACATATGTTCACCAAGGCGAATGAAGGGTGTAGGGAAATAATTTATGTGGCCCTCCCACTGCCACGCCCACAAATAGAAAAGGAAAACATAGTGCACTCATAATGTCGGGACGTTGGGTATTTTAAAGTCGGGCTTGACCGACTTTAGCTTTCTTACTTGTTTTCAACTGTATTAGTGTTTCGGGTAGGCATGTCTTGCAAGGAAAGGACTATAGTTACCGTGACCATCATATCTGTTTTTAGCAGAGGTGTTCTGTATTTTAGGCGCTTGTTCTGCGTATTTTTTGTGGAAAATAGCGAAAAGGTACAAATTCCATCGTCATTATCCTTGGATCGATTGAAAGGACCGTCTGTGACAACCTCGTAAAAGATTTTAATAAAATAAGTTGAAGACTAAAATAAAAATATTTTTGTTCTGTTTTTATACACAGCGTAAGCGGGGTATATTAGTTTTGTGCGAATCTTGTAACAGGGAGAACTAAGCTCCGGAGATATAGACATATATTTATAGAAATGATCAGGATCAAAAACTGAATCGATTTAGACATGTCCGTCTGTCCGTCCGTCCGTCCGTCTGTCCGTCCGTCCGTCCGTCTGTCCGTCTGTCCGTCCGTCCGTCCGTCCGTCCGTGGTCGGATCTCCTCCGAAACGGCTGTACCAATCAAGTCGAAATTTGGCACACAGGTATATCGGGATCCGAGTATGATCTTAATTAAAAATGGGAGACATACGCCCACTGCCACGCCCACAAATGAACATAATGTGTTTTCAGTAAATTGTTTGTATCTTGCGAACCACTCAACACATTCCATTGATATTTGGTGTACTGGTAAACTACGAAAAGGGACATATCCTGGCAAAAAATGGACGCCGCCCTCCGTGAGCCACGCCCACAAATAAGCCCACAAATAAGGGCTTATCGTAACTTGTGAAGTTAAAGGCGTAGAAGGTTCAAATTCGCAACATAGGTTGACCAAGGCGAATGAAAGGTATAGGAAAAAAATTTATATGGCCCGCCCACTTCCACGCCCACAAATGGAGATTTTTCGTAACTTCCGAATTAATAGGCGTAGACGCTTCAAATTCGCAACATAGGTTGACCAAGGCAAACGAAAGGTGTAGGGAAAAAATTTAACTTGCCCGCCCGCTGCCACGCCCACAAATGAAGATATTTCGTAACTTCCGAAGTAAAAGGCGTAGAAGCTTCGAATTCGCAACATAGATTCACCAAGGCGAATGAAAGTTGTAGGTAAAAATTTTATGTGGCTCGCCCACTGCCACGAAATTGAACTCTTTGGAGAAATTCACCAGAAAGCTACCAGCCACAATACGGGTAGACAAAAAGTGGCACTACGATGCCACTTGCAAGAACATTATCAAAGAAACACGGCGTCGCACAGTGTCGCGTCTCCATACATCTCGTGGCCAAAAATAGAAGGAGTTGTGCTAGAGCAATGAAATTTGGCATGGAGGTTTATTTTCATAACATTAAGAAATCTTAAAAAAATTTTTAAAATCAAACCACCCCAACCCCATGTAAAGGGGGGACCCCAATTGCGCAATTTTAGTCCTAGAGGCTTGAAATTCAGAACAGAGTTTACTGTTGTGCTCAAAAATTGGTAACAACTAACTGAAATTTCCTACCACGCCCACTTTTTGTGCTATGCCCACTCAAAGTTGGTGAATAGAGTACTTTTGAAACTCCCGAAAATTGCATAAAAATTCAGAAACTATAATGAATGATATTTATTTGTAAAATTTAAATGTGTATATAGCACAAAAAATATAAAAAAACACGGTCCAGCCCTAGGGGATGTCTTTTGATTACGTGGGATTTTATTACTTTTTTCACGTTCGCGTCCTAAGTCTTTGCGTACACAGTTCTAATATCAAAAGCGAGAGAGATAGAGCAAAGACTTAAGACGCAAACATAGTGTTTCGTAATAAATGTATAACAATTAGAAGCTTAAAAGATCAACAAATTGGTTTATTATAACGTCGCTCATTTCATTTATAAGTGTTATAACAACAAAAAAAACTTTTTTCTAAACATCTATACCAATGTAACGTTTGAATAAGTACTTTTTTAACTCCTATACTACACTTGTTTTAATCGTATTTTATGCACCCTCAAAAAAAGTCTCATAACTTTTGAATCTGCAGGGCTTTCAACTTATTTTTGTTTTTTTCATTTTTTGATCGCACTATCAGTTACAATATATAAAAAAATAGGGCAGGAACTTTTCTTTGTTTTCTTAAAAACTAGATTTGACAATTATCAGAAAAGTATAATATCCCTTGCAAAGCCCACAATTGGACTTACGTTTCACAATTTTGGATTTATATTTTTATAGGGTGTTAGTTTTTTTCAACGGAATAGATTTTTATGTCTTAATTAACATAGAAATTCATTTGGCAACCCTGGTCAAGTGAAAAAGCAAAAAATTTAGCGCTCGAGGAAGCAAATTTAAATTCAAATAAAAAACAAGTAAGGGTGTTATAGTCAGGCGAGCCTGACAATAAAATACCCGACACAGACACACATGTTCAAATAATTTTTAATATCAAGAGGTGTTTTAGGCCATTAGGGGCCCCATATACCGACTTTTGTTGAATTTCCTTATGAAAACCGCCCCTTTGCCACGCCCACTTTTTCAACTTTTTTGAATTCTAATCGGATGCTTAGATATACGCTCAAATCCTTAGTTTCATTGAAATATTTCGAAAAAATCCGATTTTGCCACGCCCACTTTTGAATTTTTTTTGTTTTCTAATCGGAGGCTTTAATATACGCTCAAATTCTATGTTTCAGTGAACCATCTTAAAAAAATCCGATTTTGGGGCAGTTTTGAGATTTTGTGACAGACCCTAGTACTGGAGGTTCCCCTAAAAATGGTCCGATCGGGTCCATTCTCGAACTTGTTCTTACTCATGTCCCCGTTAGCACGCATACAAAATTTCTTCAAGTTAGCTCAACTCCTTGGATAAGAAAACTGTATACAGACAGACAGACGGACAGACAGACGGGCAGACGGACAGACAAACGGAAGGACATGTCGAATCTCCTGGTGACGCTGATCATTTCTATATATATTTGGTATGGTCTATCTCAACTGGTTCTGAGTGTTACACACAACCACACAAACGCAACATACCCTCGACACACAGAGTGTCGGGTATAAACAGTAAGACCTCACCTAACGTGATAAAAATCTTTGTTTTTCGATTATTTTTTGCCATTAGAGAACGCGTTACGGCACTTTAAAATTGTTCGCAAATATTTTGTTTAAAGGATTCGTTTTTGAAGTTGAAATTTCGCTATCGCTCCTAATTGATTTAATGTTGCGGTTTACGCCATCCCATTTAAAAATATTTTGTATGAGAGCAAATGTTTTTGAGAAACTCTTATAGACTGCTTTCATTGTATCAACGAACTTACAATACTTCTCTCATTATATTTAGATTATTGAAAATAAATAACATGTCACTGAAATCTAATTTTTTAATTAAATTTATCGTCTTATGATATTTTACTCTTTCTTTATTTTCCTGCGAGATTAAAGCTGGTGCCTTTATTGCGAAATTGTGTAGCCTACTCAGTGGGTTGTCTTTAAAAAATTCCTTTGAATTTTCTTCTTTAACTATCTCTCTTGTTAATTAAACTACCATAACGAGATCTATCCACTTCCTCGTCGAGTTTATAATCTTCTTTACTAACTGACTCTCTATTAACTTCAACCTCTCTGCTGTTAAAAATAGGTACAACTCCTTTTCCATTTACGATTCTCGTAAGCGCGCTTCCAACGAAAACATTTGGTTTTATCTCTTTTTTATTCATAATAATATTTCCTTCGAGTCCTTTTGCACATATAGCATTATTCTCGCCTCCCAAGCTTGGATTGTGATTGCCTCTGTAACAAATCCTTGCAATAGGATTAGAAGCTAACAGGGGTAGTGACGTAATTCGTCCCCCAAGACCAAAAATGATTTCCTTATTGATACCATCTATTATTGATCGATTCCATAGATCATCTCTACCTAAAAGTCCATCTGCCAGAATTCTGCTTCCTCCTGGCAACACCTGAAGTTTTAATTTTAATTCCGGATAATCAGAATGGGAAATTTCAGTCGACCCTGCACTATTAATATGACCCCCGAATGCTCCTACGAGCCGGCTTGTTTCTGAAGCATCGAAATTTGTCTTTTAGTGCTTCTATTTGATTTAAATTTGTATCAGAGCCAGTGTCCACTAATAAGGTGACTTTGTTGGTTTTAGTTGGTCCGCTTCTCACAATTTATGGCTAACTTTGTGGCAATATCCTGTCTATATACTTTCTTTTCCTCTTTCTCACTAGAATCTTCAACTTGTAATGACATTTATTTTCTACCGTATGTTTACGATGTTATTATCCCTTTCTCTTTCGTCTTATTCATAAAAAAAAAATCTTGTTTAATCCTTGTTCCTAGTTCGGCTCAAGCGCTCGATTCGGTCGGACGCGTTTTAATTTTGATCCGCAGTTTTCATAAAAAAAAAAGAAAAACAAACTACAACAAACAAAAAAAAAAAAAAAAACATAACACAAAACAAACACAAAATTAAACATTATTAAATAAAAAAAAAAAAATTAAATCAAAATTAAATTAATAATAATAAAAATAAGTACAAAAAATCAAATAAAAAACAAGTAAAGAAGTTTACATCGGCTAAGCCGATTGCACACATACCTTTTCCTCAGCCTAAAATATGTTAACACATTACCTTAACAAAAATTCCTGCCGTTTTCGTTGTTCTAGATTGGATATCTATTTATACCTTATCTGTTCTTCGATTTAGCTTCTAAAACTCGAGAATATTATTAAGCACAAAATTTTCGCGGATGGTGAGCATGGTCAAGTTTTAACCGTTAGAGGACATTTTGTCTAGCAGCGAAATACTCAATTCAAAATAGTGAAAATCAAATTTTTGCGAATTTCGCGAATGGTAGTCTTGATAAAATTTTAACCGTTAGAGGCCATTATATCTACCTGCGAAATACTCAATTCAAAATAGTGAAAATCAAATTTTCGCGAATTTCGCGGATGGTGGTCTTGATCAAATTTTAACCCTTAGAGGACATTTTGTTTAGCTGCGAAATACTCAATTCAAAATAGTGAAAATCAAATTTTCGCGAATTTCGCGGATGGTGGTCTTGATCAAATTTTAACCCTTAGAGGACATTTTGTTTACCTGCGAAATACTCAATTCAAAATAGTGAAAATCAAATTTTCGCGAATTTCGCGGATGGTGGTCTTGATCAAATTTTAACCCTTAGAGGACATTTTGTTTAGCTGCGAAATACTCAATTCAAAATAGTGAAAATCAAATTTTCGCGAATTTCGCGGATGGTGGTCTTGATCAAATTTTAACCCTTAGAGGACATTTTGTTTAGCTGCGAAATACTCAATTCAAAATAGTGAAAATCAAATTTTCGCGAATTTCGCGGATGGTGGTCTTCATCAAATTTTAACCCTTAGAGGACATTTTGTTTAGCTGCGAAATACTCAATTCAAAATAGTGAAAATCAAATTTTTGCGAATTTCGCGAATGGTAGTCTTGATAAAATTTTAACCGTTAGAGGCCATTATATCTACCTGCGAAATACTCAATTCAAAATAGTGAAAATCAAATTTTCGCGAATTTCGCGGATGGTGGTCTTGATCAAATTTTAACCCTTAGAGGACATTTTGTTTAGCTGCGAAATACTCAATTCAAAATAGTGAAAATCAAATTTTCGCGAATTTCGCGGATGGTGGTCTTGATTAAATTTTAACCGTTAGAGGACATTTTGTTAAGCTGCGAAATACTCAATTCAAAATAGTGAAAATCAAATTTTCGCGAATTTCGCGAATGGTGGTCTTGACCAAATTTTAACCGTTAGAGGCCATTATATCTACCTGCGAAATACTCAATTCAAAATAGTGAAAATCAAATTTTCGCGAATTTCGCGGATGGTGGTCTTGATCAAATTTTAACCCTTAGAGGACATTTTGTTTAGCTGCGAAATACTCAATTCCAAATAGTGAAAATCAAATTTTCGTGAATTTCGCGGATGGTGGTCTTGATCAAATTTTAACCCTTAGAGGACATTTTGTTTAGCTGCGAAATACTCAATTCAAAATAGTGAAAATCAAATTTTCGCGAATTTCGCGGATGGTGGTCTTGATCAAATTTTAACCCTTAGAGGACATTTTGTTTAGCTGCGAAATACTCAATTCAAAATAGTGAAAATCAAATTTTCGCGAATTTCGCGGATGGTGGTCTTGATCAAATTTTAACCCTTAGAGGACATTTTGTTTAGCTGCGAAATACTTAATTCAAAATAGTGAAAATCAAATTTTCGCGAATTTCGCGAATGGTGGTCATGGTCAAATTTTAATCTTATGTGACGACTTTATTTGGCGGCAAAATACACAATCGGAAGAAGCAAAAAAAATCATTTTTGTATACAGATATGAGAATAAGAAAAAGAGTGTTTTTTTTCTAATGTGTAGGATGATGACCATAGTTATAGCGATGTCGCAATTTTTTTTCAGCGAAAGCTTAAGTCTACATGGTAGCTATACACACACCAAATTTCAATAAGCTGGGATGTAAAGTAAAAAAGTTATCCACGAAAAACGTTAAAAATCGTGATTTTTGAAACTTCTGAACCACTTCCCACGACCCAAGAAGGGACTACGAAAATTTGTATGCAGTTTTTCGGACATTTACCTGGTTCATGTCCATGCCGAATTTCAATATGATATCTTTCATGGCTTAGGAGTAAATTACGAAAACCTAAAGTGTGACCGACAGACAGACAGACAGACAGACAGACAGACAGACAGACAGACAGACAGACAGACAGACAGACATGGCTAGATCGATTCCTCTTGTCACCCTGATCAAGAATATATATATATGTCTATATCTATCGCGACTCCTTTGGTATGTTACATACTCCGTGCCAAACTTAATAAACCCTTTCCTTCGGAAAAGGTATAATTACAGACATCGACTCTTCTAGTGCGCGAAAAGTGCATGTGAAAAAAAACAGAAAGAAGAAAAGAAAAAAAAAATTGAAAATAAAACAAGTAAAGAAGTTTACATCGGCTAAGCCGATTGCACACATACCTTTTCCTCAGCCTTAAATATGTTGAAACATTACCTTAACAAAAATTCCTGCCCTTTTCGTTGTTCTAGCTACACATTATCTGTGCTTCGATTTAGCTTCACAAACTCGAAATTATATTTAAGTACAAATTTTTTGCGAATGGTGGGCATGGTCAAATTTTAACCGCTAGAGGACATTTTGTTTAGCAGCGAAATACTCAATTCAAAATAGTGAAAACCAAATTTTCACAAATTTCGCGGATGGTGGTCTTGATCAAATTTTAACCCTTAGAGGACATTTTGTTTAGCTGCGAAATACTCAATTCAAAATAGTGAAAATCAATTTTTTGCGAATTTCGCGAAATGTGGTCATGGTCAAAATTTATCCATAATGGACGACTTTATTTGGCGGCAAAATACACAATCAGAAGAAGCAAAAAAATAATTTTTGTATTCAGATATGAGAATAAGAGAAAGAGTGTTTTTTTCTATTGTGTAGGATGATGACCATAGTTATAGCGATGTCGCAATTTTTTTTCAGCGAAAGCTTAAGTCTACATAGTAGCTATACACTCACCAAATTTCAATAAGCTGGGATGTATAGTAAAAAAGTTATCCAGGAAAAACGTTAAAAATCGTGATTTTTGAAACTTCTGAACCACTTCCCACGACCCAAGAAGGGACTACGAAAAAAATTTGTATGCAGTTTTTCGGACATTTACCTGGTTGAAGTCCATGCCAAATTTCAATATGATATCTTTCATGGCTTAGGAGTAAATTACGCAAAACTAAAGTGTGACCGACAGACAGACAGACAGACAGACAGACAGACAGACAGACAGACAGACAGACAGACAGACAGACAGACAGACAGACAGACAGACATGGCTAGATCGATTCCTCTTGTCACCCTGATCAAGAATATATATATATGTCTATATCTACCGCGACTCCTTTGGTATGTTACATACACCGTGCCAAACTTAATATACCCTTTCCTTCGGAAAAGGTATAATAAGTGTTCAACGTCCGCCGACGTCGCTCGCACAGTGTTACTGAATCATTCCAACAACAAAATGCTCTGCTAAACCTTCACTCGGTGACTTCAGGCAAGCTTTCCCGCACACCGCAGCAAACAAATGCAGTAAATGCACTACCCCTTCTGCCTACAAACTCCAATACTCCCTGCTCGATCGCAGTAAGTATGCCAACTAATACTTTTGCAAGTCCTAAGTACACAGCTACAACGTCAAAGGTTTCTGCTCTTATTGCGAGCCTCACTTCTTCAACAACAACAGCATCACTGCAAAACGAAGAAACAACCGACTTACTGACAAACACTAAGTCAAAAGAAGAATACAGCAGACAAAACGAAGCCGAAATTGCTGCTCAAACCGCTGCTCAGAGCTCAGCCGTGCGTATTGCTCAAGTGAATGCCAGCGCCGCTACCGCTATAGCAAAAAACATTGGCGTCCACGAAAAGCAAAAGGGGTCGGCAGTGCAGACAGGCATGGATCGCTACGTGAACATTAAGCGGAAATTGAGCCCCCAAAAAATTCAAGGACAGAAGGCTCTAAAAGTATTGAAACCCAATGCATCAACGAGTACTGCTACTAGCCCAAGCCAAAATAGATTTGCGCTGCTTGCTAGCAAAGATGATAATGAATCATCTACACAAAACCCCATCAAAAAAAAAAGCCTCCCCCAATCTACTTGCGTGAGGAATGTTCCAACGC